>JAYXIM010012914.1:0-47884 GCA_037575425.1 Anastrepha fraterculus | reverse complement strand
GAGGGCCATCTGCTAGGGGCACGCTATGGTATGTACATATGTATGTAATTTAGAACACAATCATACTATAAACGAATTCATAGTTTCATAATAGTTTATATGTAAAGTAAATATCACTGAAGTGTTTTGCAACATATTTACGAATGCAAGCAGAATTCTTGAGCTGATAAGTGGTATAGAAATTGCTTCGTACAAACGAACTAAGCTGTACAAATGTAAAAACATTACACAAACATACACATATATACACCTGTGTTCAAAATAATTGCAGTTCGAAGTTTAACAATTATTATTTTTTATTTAATTAAAAAAAAATGTATGAAAATAAAATTCATTCCACAGCCAAATTATATAAATCATAACATCCAGCTTAGTGCAAAATTTAAAAAAATGCTAACATTTTTTTTCAAAGTTTCATGCTTTTTCTTTTAATTTTTCAAAAACTTTTGAGTTTGCAGTTTTATAACCTACTCAATATTTAGTATCTACTCATGAGAACTATCGATATCAATAACTGTGGTTTGACAGCTGAGAATGCCAAACTGTGGTGACATTTCTGTTCAGTAAGGTTTGGCAAGTCATCGTGAATCGTTTAACGCCAGAAAATCGCTTCTACAATAATTTGTGGAAATTTACTTAAAAAAAAGAATAAATCTGTTCGCTAGGTTCATAGAGCGAATTGTTGAAGAAGACGCCGAAATAACGTTTTTGTGATACTTCGACTAAGTGGAAAATTTTCCACAAAAACCTTGGCTTGCGTACCTATAAAATACAGCTCGCGCAAGAATTGAAGCGAAAT
Source organism: Anastrepha fraterculus (assembly GCA_037575425.1). Taxonomy (NCBI): domain Eukaryota; kingdom Metazoa; phylum Arthropoda; class Insecta; order Diptera; family Tephritidae; genus Anastrepha; species Anastrepha fraterculus. The sequence goes on along the minus strand of JAYXIM010012914.1, from coordinate 47,085 downwards.
GACCATCGTTTCGTCATTTTGTTGATTGGCCTCATTTAGAATTATTATTCATATTTATTAGAAAAAGTGCTAAAAGATTTGATTGATCGAATGGACCATGTAACTCGTAGCCACGGCGGACTTATGCCGGATATAATATTTAAACAATGAATACCATGAATTTAACTACCAGATTATAATAAAAAAATATATATAAAATAAAAATAAAAACAAAAAAATAAAAAACATATAAAAAATAAGAAAACATATAAAAAATAAAATATATATAGGTATATAAAATAAAAAGTATATATAAAAAACCAAAAAAAAATAATAATAATAATAATAAAAAAAAGCAATAAAAAAAAAAAAAAATTAAAATTAAAAATTTAAATAAAAATAAAATAAAAATAAAATAAAGAAATTAAAAAAAATATATAATAAAACAATTATTCCAAAATATTTCTGTTTTGCATTAGCATTTTTAATTCTTAAGCTCTTTAAAAAATATCCGATACATATACTATGTATTTAAGTGAGTGGTGTTAAGTAAGTGGGGGGCTAAAAATTTTCATTGATTTTTGATAATTATTTGCAAACGGAGAAGGGCATTTTCTTCCTTATAAGGAATGCTTGACAGTCTTTATTATTTGGGAATGCTCGTATAAGTTTATTTGCATGGGAAAATAAGTTTCTTTTATATGGAAGAATTGAATGGTCTATGAACTGCTTAATCAGAAATAATTTTTTTAAATCTGAATAAAAATCTCTAAATTTTTTTAAAATTTTACATAAGTTTCAAACTTTCATTTATTTGGTTTTGGGTGTAAAATGAACTGTATTTTTATATAAAATGTGTCAAAACTAAAAAAAAACTATAGAAGAATTGGAAGAATTATAAAACTGTATAATCACATTTTTTTTTTAAACTGTGAATAAAATTTTCTAAATCTTTCAAATTTTGACTAAGTTTTAAACTGTGATTTATATGGTTTTGGTTGTTGAATGAACTGTATTTTTAAACAACGTTAGTCAAAACTAAAAAACTATAGAAGAATTGGATGAGCTATAAAACCTCATAATCAACTTTTTTAATCCTGAATAAAATGTCAAATTTTTTAATTTTGCACAAGTTTTTGGTTACATAATGAACTGTATTTAAAAAAAAAAAATGGTCTAAACTAAAAAAATTAGGATTTTCAAACTTCTCAATGCATCACATTGCTTTTATTTCAAACACAGGTGTACATGCAAACAATAAAAATATTATACGTATTTATGCAGTAAATAGTAAACAATTTAGAACACATAAACAACAACAACAACAACAACGAGAACAAAATGGAAATTTCAGTTCAAGGAATATTGTAAAAATCAACAAATCAATTGTGCTATAAAATCAAATAACCAACATAATGCATGGCAGCATACCAAAGCTTTTATGAGAATGTTTTCGAAAAGGGAACAAATACGAGTAAATGAAAATAAATGCATGCATAACAGGCCGAACGACACATTGACATTTTATATGAAACCGAATTAACGCCCCTACCTACACGTATTTCAGCGAATATACTCGTACATTCGCATGCATGGCAATAAAAACATTTACAACTACTAAACGCAAGCAACAACAAATTTATGAAAAAGTCTCAAGAGTAAATAAAACAAATCTGATGGGCCTTGTGACAGGCAGCCGCATGCAGAGAAAACCAAATTAACGGCACAGTACTCACACCAAAGTAAAATTCCCCGCCTTCTAAGGTGTTGAGGTTGCGAGGAAAGAAGAGAGAGTCTTGAAGTCGGCAAAACGTACACACTTCCTTAGTTAGCGATTGGTCCGGTGCTGCGTGCTATTCTTAGCCTCGGTAGTCGCCCGTTGAAAATTACTTATTTGTTTTCACTTTTTCACATGCACGCACACACATAAAAATTTATAATGTTTTAAATTTTACGCCGTTCACCGTTTGCTCGTGATGTGCTCTTTCTTTTAAATAGTAATATTTACATAATTTGAAATGGAAATCATTGCCCGCCAAGTCGTGCGAGCGTACAAAGCTCAGCTGATTTTTACTCTTGGTTTCACTTTCAATCAATGCACTTTTGTTTTACATCGTTGCGCAAACGAAGAAGCGCACGCATACACACATACATATAAATGCAAGTTAGTCAGTATTCTGGTACGAGTACAAAAGAAATACTTATGCGCGAGAACAGAACGCAGAAGCAAACGATAAGACGGCCGCCAAATCAAGCCATTGAAGAGATGTGGTCAGCCTGAATGCTGTTTCGGCTTCAAGCTTATTCAAGCCTGCTGATTTTGCGTTTTTTTCGCGCATTATTGACTTCTTCGATGTTTGTTTTAATTAATTTACCACTTTGTTTGTTTTTATTAGTTAGCAGAGCAGTAGCCGGCGATTGTATTGGGAAATTCAATAAATTTGCTGCGGAGTATTTAAATTGGTAATAAATTAGAAAACCAAGAAAATAAATAAATAAATAAGCACAGCGTTCAGTGATGATGGTTCGAGAAGATTACAATGAACAGTGTTTGTTAGGAGTGAGTGAGAAAAATATTATTCGAAAAGGAAAATCGTACAATATTTTCCTTTCCAAAAAATGGTATTTTGCCAGTTTAGTGTCTTTTCAAATTTCATGTTATTTTGCCAGCATTTTTGGCATATTTCGCATTCTTTTCGTAAATGGTTGTCGTGGGAATGAGTGTTGCTCAACTGAGCTTCGTGAGATAACTTTGTATTAATTTCGTAGTTTGTGTTTCTATTAAACTTTAATAGTTGAAAATATAGCTCATTCTCATAGAAAAGCCATATAAATAAAAGTCTCAAGCTTAATGTAATCCGCAAATTTTCATCAAACTTTTAAAAATTCAATCAGAATTTAAAAAAAAAATTCGAGTATATAGCTTTGTAGCCCAGAATTTTTTTATATGAGGTGCGTAACTAAGTTCTCGTTGTTTTTTTTTCGATGAAAATACAACTTTATTCTGTCTGTATTGCCCATCGCAGGCTACTACCTTTTCCACATCTTTCTCAGGCAGATCTCGTATACCGTCGCGGTAAAACTGTTCATCTTTTGAGACTATCCACGGATCAAGCCATTTTTTGATGTCTTCATATGAATGGAACTGCTGGTTAGCTAGACCATGTGCCATCGATCGGAACAGGTGATAATCGGATGGCACAATATCTGGAGAATATGGCGGTGGGGTGGGATAAGATTTCCCATTTCAGTGTTTCCAGGTAGGTTTTAACAGGTTTGGCAACGTGAGGCCGAGCAATGTAAGGCTGTAGAATCACCTTTTTCATACCTCTCCGCATATTGCGGCCTCGCAATGCTCTGCTCAATCGCATCAATTGAAGTCAATACCGATCCCCAGTGATGGTTTCACTTGGTTTTAACAGTTCATAATAAATAACACCAACTTGGTACCACCAAATACATAGTATAACCTTCGTAGCGTGAATATTCGGCCGAGGCGATGACCGGGTAGTCCCCATGACTTTCTTTTCTTTTGATTGCTGTAATGCGATGTAGAAAACCCTTCCTTTTTTTGCCGCTGGAGCAGTTGTCCACGAGCAAAAAAACAACGTTCAACATCTCTTGGTTTTAACTCATAAAGAACCCAAGCCCCCTGCTCCTGAATCATTCCCAAAGCATGCAATCGCTTGGAAATGGATTGACGGGTAACTCTTAATACTGAAGCAAGCTCTTCTTGCGTTTGAGACGGATCCTCATTGAATAATGCCTCCAATTCAGCGTCTTTGAAGGTTTTTAGCCTTCCTTCACGCGGACGGTTGTCAACACTAAAATCACCGTCTTTGAAGCGACGGAACCAATCTCGGCACATTGTTTCACTTAAAGCAGCATCTCCATAAACTTTTTGTAGCTCTCGATGCGCTTCAGCCTCCGTTTTTTTCGAATGAAAGAAGAAAATCAACACTTCCCGCTAATGACGATTATTCGGCACAAAATTAGATATTTTCACAAAACCAAAAGTATATGATACCAAAACAGAATCACTAATGTGTCGAAATAGTTTATTTACCATATGTCTAAGCTTGTTTTATGACGTTTAGGTTATGTTAGAATCGACTAGCACACACTACTGGCGGCATCTATTGACAAACAGCGGGAACTTAGTTGCGTACCTAATAGAATTTTGAAATAAAAGGCAAACATAATGCGGTGGAATAGAATAGATTTCCAGTTTTGACGAAAGTGCACCAAGTGGAATTTAGAAAATAATACAGGGTTGCCAATATTCGACGGACCCATCTGGCAACCCTGTATCTTAATGACATACCGCGTTAGAAGCGTCAGTCCAAGCAGATTTTTACCATGGAACAGTACACGCCACGCGAGCGCTCCCAAATTGTTGAAATTTACATTCAACAAAAGAAGTCAATTGTGAAAACTCAACGTGCGTATAAAAAATTAAATAATGTGAAAAGTGCGCCTTCTAAGAACACCATTAAACGTTTGTACGAAAGGTTTTCGACTGGTGATGCTCTTTCTAATCCAAAGAGGCCAAATCAAAACCGACCAAGGCGATCGGATGAGAATATTGCTCTTGTTCGGGCCAGTGTAGAGACGTCGCCAAGGACATCCCAAAATCGCCGTTCTCAGCAGTTGGGCATTGCTTGGATCACTTTACAACGAATTATCCGCATTGATTTGCATTTATTCCCGTATAAGATTCAGTTGACGCAAAGATTGTGGCATGCGGACGAACCTCGTCGATTGGAATGGGCCCAAAGAGAGTAATCGGTCCGTCGAATAAGGGCAACCCAGTAGAACGCATTTGCTTGCAAGGGCGTAAGAGGGGCCAGGGTTGGATGCTAATTTTCAAAACTACTGAATAAATTTTCATGGTTTTCACAGGTAATTTGAACGTAGCCCAGGGCAATATAAAGGCTTTATTTCATTAAAATCGGTTCACAGAAAAAATATATATCCTAAGTTTGTTTCAAGCTATGACTGACACCTATAGCGAACTGGTACCTACCGAACAAAATATTCTAAACTTCTAACTTTGGGTCTTCTTACACTGACTCGGTCTCAATGACATTTGCACTTATATGTATATGACTTACGAATATACGTTTTATATAGAACAATGCCATAAAATATGACGTGAAGTAAAAATTTCTGACGTTGAAATTAACATAATTAAGATTATCCCATTTAGATATTTGTTTTTTTTTTCTATTCTTCTGCTCTTGGGTAAAGGAATAAGAGATTTCTTCGCCTTTTTTCACGATTGACCTAACAGAGCACTCCTCGGCTTCGAAGTCCTATTACCAGTATAGAATCGATGAAACACTGCTTTGCTGGTGAATTCGATAGCTTATCAGGTCCGCTGCTTGAGACGCATTCTACCTATCTTGTAGCCAGACAACTGGATATCTAACACCGAATTGCATCAACGATACCATCAAAAACCAATCGCAACTGAAATAAGAGAAGGTAAATGGAGAGGGCTTGGCCATACCCTACGGAAAGATGGTACTGAAATCAGCAGACAAGCGCTGGACTGGAACCCCCCAAGGACAGTGCAGAAGCGGCAGACCTAGGGGCTCTGGCGACGAAGCATCGAAGAGGAATACAAAGCTGTGGACAAAACAATGACCTGGCAGCAAGTGAGAAATACATCCGGGAATCGCCCACAATGGAAATTTTTTACTTTGGCCCTATGCTCCGCAACGGTGACGAAGGAATGATGATGACGATGATGATTGGGTCCATAGAGAGTATAATTTTGTTTGCCGCTTGCTCCAACTTCTCACCTTACTACTTAGAAAATATCGAATTATTATTTTTTTCACCTTATTATAGTAGCTTTTTAGTTCTTCTTAAAAATATCAACTAAAATCATATACGAGAATTAAAAAAATAGAAAAAAATGGTTGAAAGACACAACACAAATCTGCCTGCAAAGAACTTTAAATGGCGAAATAGTATGATCAGATGTGACGTACCCAACATAGGTGGCTAAAGACATCCAACAGGAAGCGCTGATAACTTTTTACTTCATCTAACACATACTACATATAAATAAGTATAAAAGTGCTGAAAATCAAATAAATCGTAGTAGCAATAGCAGGCAATCGGCAACTGAGTTGATGAAATAAATACTCTTCTTTATTGTAAAATATAGTTAGAAAAAAAATGTATTCTTTATTTTATTTAGTAGATAAATAACTTCATTGACAATTTTTTGAATGCTTCTATTATACATTCGTGCATTCATACAGCTCGTTATCTGCCATTAAGATAAATTGTTTATGCAATTAGAAAATTTATTTCGTAACTTGACTATAACTTTACTAAAAACTCGTTTGATTATCACAGCCATGAGAAATAAAAACATGGAAATGCCTGTGTGTATGCATAGAACAAGCAAATAACTAGGTGTCATATAAACAGTTCGCTACATAAACATCCGGACTAGTGGTAAGTTTGATATAGGTTATAGGATATAGGTTTCCATAGATTTAAAATTCTGTGGATAGTTTTTTTTTTTTTCGTAAAAACATGCATTATGTGCCTACCTAAATCCTTAAATGTTTCTATTTGGGGCAATTGCAGCGAAAGTTTAAGTACGCCAAGTTTTTAAGAAAGTAGCAAAAAGTGACGAGCAAAATTTTGCTTCGACGGAAAGTAAAATATGACCCAGTATCCCGGAAAGAAGTGAAAAAGTAGTACTTGGCAATTACGCCGACTGATATTTCTTCCAGAATTTTGAGAAGGTCAGGTGTGTGACGTTGAAAACCTGATCTAAGACAATTAAGAATGGTCCAGCTCGACGGTTCCTCTCTCAATGAGCAAAACTAACACTCTAAAAGGCTCTCATCATGCCCGTCCTAACCTATGGCGCAGAAGCTTGGACGATGACAACATCCGACAAGGCGGCGCTTGGAGTGTTTGAGAGAAAGATTCTGCGTAAGATTTTTGGACCTCTGCAAGTTGGCAACGGCAAATATCGCAGGCGATGGAACAATGAGCGGCATCAGCTTTACAACGCATAGACATAGCAAAGCAAATAAAGATCCAGCGGCTATGTTGGCTGAGCCATGTCGTCCGAATGGATGCAAACGTTCCGGCTCTGAAAGTATTCGATGCGGTACCAGCTGGTGGTAGTAGAGGAAGAGGAAGGTCTCCTTTGCGTTGGAAAGATTAGGTGGAGAAGAACTTGGCTTCACTTGGTGTGACCAACTGAGGTCAGCACGAGAAAGAAATGACTGACGCGCTTTGTTAAAGGGATTCAAAACGGCAACAGATATTAGGAGAACATTCACAGAAGTTGCCAACATGGAAATTTGTATAAGGTGACGCATAATTAATTCCCCATTCGGAAGATTTATAATTTTTGCAAATGACATCATTTGACAATCACATTCAACACTTGTGAGTTATAAGTAAACAGTTGCCGTAATGGAGTACGTAGAGATCAAAATACGGATTTCCATAACTCAAAATCATTTTTTTTATTTAGTAAAAAAATAATTTGAAAACAAAATTGGATGATTAATTTTGCGCCATCTTGTATAAGAATGGCACGCCGACAATTTCAAGATATCGCTCAACGTGCTGCCAGAAAGTCATTTTACTTAGAAAAATCCGTCAAAATCACATTTTCATTCAGTAAAACAATGCGAAAGCGGTTCTACGGTAGGCGACGGGAGGAGTTTTTAGTCCCATGACATACCACTGCTGCGACGGCTGCTTTGATGATGCATTGGGCATGTTAAACCTCCTCATCTGCGAAAAAACAAAAAATTGAGTAAAACAATCGGAAATGTAGACAAAAAGGTGGATTACATTTTTTTCCTTTTAATTTAATTCAATTTTGCTCTCACGGCATTTCAAACGTGAGAAAAAAGACAAGTGAAAGCTATAGTGTCGAGCATGTTTTGCTGTTTTTAGAACCTAATTCACATAGATATCAGCCCAAAAGAAAAGAACAATTACTGAAGCATTTGGATTAAAAAAATAATAATTCGTTTTCGGATTTTTATGTTCGCAACTGTAGTTTGCTAGCTGCTGGTTTTAAATATTATTGCGGAAGCAAAGGTTTTTAATTAATTGTTTATTGTAATCAAAGTGAGTCGACTTCATAGACCCATACTTAGATATTGTAATGAACGCCCTACGAATGCTAAATGGACAATAATTGCATTTAATACATTTCAAATCGTATTTCATTTTCAGAGATTTCATACACCGACACTCGAAGTTATGGTCGTACTTTGCTTTCAATCGATACCAGTTTTTATATTCATTTATTGTATAATAATAAAAACTTGAGGTAGTGCGGAGAATAGCTGACACAGTGCAAATCAGCTTATCCGGCTATACTGTGCCTAAACTAAATTGTCCAGATCCTCAAAGAAAACGCTCCACAGAAATATGAACCACATTGTGCGAAGAGCGGCGTATTCGTATCGGAAGTGCTGAGTGGTATCTAACTGCAGAAATTGTTTCCCGATTTTCCTCAGCCTGTTTTCTCAATTTGTTGCTGACCTAAAGCTAGAATGCCTCACCAAACGTTTACTGCGTTATGGCTTTCAGATCTTTTATTCGGTCAACAAATCTTATAACTGATTAAAGTCTGAAAGCTATAGTGCCTGGAACACAAGGTATGGAGACCTAACCGAAAGGTCGAGAGTGCAACTTGATTCGGTACAAATACAGCGAGTTTTGAGGGAGCGAGTTCCAGCATGTCATAGATATCGGCTTCAAAGATGATTTGGTAGTCCACGAGTTTCTGTGAGTAGTCTGTGAGCTTTCAAGGTAAATCGCTGGAATTATACATCATATCCTGCGTACCTGCACATTTTCATCATCACTGAAGAGCATTTAAAATAAAGGATTTTCTAAGAGGAAATAGTCCTATTATGGTAGACTTCGACGGATATGCTCTTTTGACGACGTGTATTTTTATGTTTTATTAAGACACAGAAGACACTCTACAAGGCTCTCATCATGCCCGTCCTAACGTATGGCGCAGAGGCTTGAACGATGACAACATTCGATGAAGCGACGCTTGAAGTGTTTGAGAGAAAGATTCTGCGTAAGATTTTTGGACCTTTGCACTCTGGCAACGGCGAATATCGCAGGCGATGGAACGATGAGCTGTATGAGCTTTACGACGACATAGACATAGCGCAGCGAATAAAGATCCAGTGGCTAAGTTAGCTAAGTCATGTCGTCCGAACAATACAAACGCTCCGGCTCTGAAAGTATTCGATGCGGTACTAGATGGTGGTAGCAAAGGAAGAAGAAGGCGTCCTTTGCGTTGGAAAGATCAGATGGAGAAGGACTTGTCTTCACTTGGTGTGTCCAACTGGCGCCGGTTAGCACGAGAAAGAAACGACTTTGTTAAAATCGGCGAAAATCGTGTAAGCGGTTATGGCGCCAATCAAGAAGAAGAAGAAGACACTCAAACTAATTTCCATCATTTGAATTTTATTATGCACGATTTTAAGGTATGATTATCTCTCGCAGAAGTGACGTGAAATGGCCACCAAGATCATCAACATAATATAGCTACTGCTCAAATTTAGCTGCTCCATTATTCCATTAATCCTTATTCCATTTCGACTGTTCCTTATTGGAAAACCCTATATATGAGTATCAGACTGGGTAGGTTAGATATCTTGAGGGGTTACAACTCTCGGTAACCTACCCGACTTTGTGAAAACGAAATCTAGAGCTCCTCAAGAGAGGAAAGATGCCATTTTTTTTGTTTTGCAAGTCGGATTTTAAATAGCCAAGGCGGTTTTTAGAAAGATAAAAAAATGCTTTTCATGGTGCGGTATTTTTCAACATCAACCTTAAATACAGATGTGGCCTTTAACAAAACGTACAGCGAACTGATGAGCATACTGCACCTTTCTCAAGTTGACGAGTTGGTATTTGTTGTTAATCGCTTCCCACTTGGCCCATGAGACATAGACTGAGTCTTACAGTCACTGTTTACATCCATTGTATTATCTGCGGTCGTCACTACCCAGTCTTTACCAATCGCCTTCAATCCGACTGAAAACTCTTGCATGAGTTAAACGATTTTCTTCTCTGCACTTTGACCTTCACTGTTCCTCAGCTTACGGGTACCGGCTCAACAAACAAGCACTTCTCAAGGAAGTTTAGAGGGGGTTCTGAACTCTGGTTTAAGATAATTATTCAGACTGTCAGGCTCAGTTTGCAATACTTCTTCGAGGGTAGTGGTTTTCTTCAGCTCAGCTTTAAATAGCTGCACTTTGAATATATCCCGCGTGTAATATGGGGACCATGACACTGAATCTACTTAAAAAAAAAAAAAATAATAATTGGCGCGTACACTTCTGTTAGGTGTTTGGCCGAGCTCCTCCTCCTATTTGTGGTGTGCGTCTTGATGTTGTTCCACAAATGGATGGAGGGACCTACAGTTTCAAGCCGACTCCGAACGGCAGATATTTTTATGAGGAGCTTTTTCATGGCAGAAATACACTCGGTGGTTTGCCATTGCCTGCCGAGGGGCGACCGCTATTAGAAAAATGTTTTTTATTAATTTTGCTTTCACCGAGATTCGAACCAACGACCTCTCTGTGCATTCCGAATGGTAATCACGCACCTACCCATTCGGCTACGGCGGCCGAATGTACTTAGTATACCATAAAATAATGTGCAGCAGATGATTTGATCTAGATGCACTTTCTCGAACAAGCAATTGGTTTTGGGCTGCTGAACCTGCTGGCAAGGTAACGCGATAACATCGTTAGAATAGGGCTAATCAAAGATGTTCAAGATCTCCTTAATTACTTATAAAGGGTTTTCCAATAATAGGTGTTAAGATCAATGGTTTCGTTGCTTGTGTGGCACGTAGCGCCGTCTTGTTGAAAATAAACGTTGTCCAGATCAATACCATCCAATTCCGGCCATAAAAAATAGTTAATCATCTCTCGATAGCGCAATCCATTCAACGTAACTGTTGTTCCAGCTTAATTTTCGTAAAAGTAAGGTCCAATGACTCCGTCGGACCATAAACCGCACCAAACAGTCACACGTTGAGGATAGAGAAGCTTTTCAACAATAACTCTTGGATTTTCTGAGCCCCAGATCCGATAATTTTGCTTGTTGACGAAGCCACCGAGGTGGTAATGGGCCTCATCACTCAAGATGATTTTTCGAAGGAATTTCGGATCATTTTCTTGCATTTCAACGACCCAATTAGCAAAGACACAACATTGCTGATGATCAGCCGGCTTGAGTTCTTGTGTTAACTGGACTTTATAAGCCTTAAGATCCAAGTCTTTATGCAAAATACGGTGTAATGACTTTTGTGGAATGCCTAATTCCAAAGGACGACGAGGAATGGACAAACCTGTGTTTTCTTCAACACTTTCGGCTACAACAGCAATATTTCCACTGTTCTTGAGCGACGTGCACGGGTTTTATTCATCACATCACTAACTTGTCCCAACAGCTCCGATTTTTTCACCAATTTCTGTATTGCGGTCCGACAAGGTGCTTCACGATGACGCAAAAATGTTCGAGTTTTACGAACTGCCTCTGCCAAATTTTCACCATTTTTATAGTGAATTTGAATAATTCAATGCGTTGCTTAAGCGTGTATCGTTCCATTTTTATTAATGGCGGAGTCTCTACGGGTCAAATATCAAAAAATGATAGCTTGAAAAGTGACATCTAAAGAAATAGCGTTATTGGAAAACCCTTTATATGAAGCGTATTTACTATAAGCGGCCGCTGTAGCCGGGTTAGTTTGTGTGGATACTGCTTCTACCAAAAGGATTATTTCTGCCTAAGTATGCCTCTTCTATACCACATCGAACATAAAGAATATATTTACAAGGTGGCGCAAAATTAATCATCCAAATTTTTGAGCAACTTTTTTACTAAATAAAAAAAAAAAAGATTTTTAATCATGGATATCTTTCCGAGAGTCGTTTACACTAATTAATTATTTGGGATAAATCTTTTTTAATTTTTCGACATAGTCTCCTTTTAGGCTTATACACTTCGTCCAACGCTGTTCTAGTTTGTTGATCCCTTCTAAATAAAAGGATTTGCCCAAGTCTGAAAAATAGCCATTCGTTTTGCAGCCACTTCCTCGTTTGAATAAAATCTTTTTCCCGATAGCCATTTCTTCAAATTGGGAGAAAACTACGAGAGGGTTACGAGAGAGCCAAGTCTGGAGAATAGGGGCGATGTGAAACGAGTTAAAAACTCTATTTCCATTAATTTTGCAATCACAACTGCTGGGGCGTGAGTTGGTGCGTTGTCATGATGGGAAAAGGAAAATCACTCGACTTCGATTCAAACGAATGCCAAATATAGAGGAATAGACCGACGTGGCTGAAAGTTTGTTGGAAATGCTACTAACTACACATAACCTCGATAAGCGCCCCAGTGGTGCCAACTGTCTGACTTTGCACGTTCTTTTCAAACCAACCGCGAATTCATTCATCTGTTTGTAAACTGAGCTGCAGTTCACAAATATGCTTGACGTACGACGTCATTGGCAAAAATCATAAATCTAACTTTGCGCCACCTTGTAGGCCTGTTTAGAGCAACTTGAAAGATAGCTTGAATATCTTTTTTGCACAATAAAAAATAAAAGTGTTTCTATCTGAAAAGAACTTGGGAATTTTCTGAGTGCGCACTCTGTATGTATGTATTTGTATTCTTATTACACTTTATACATGTTTATACCTACGTTTTATAACAAGAAGCCTTAGAAATGTGAAAATGTGAAAATGTAAAGTCGCCTTTTAGGCGAAAATGAAAAGAAATGCAACATTTCACACTCTTAACATTGGCACAAGGCGTAACGGAAGCCCTTTTGTTCGAAAAAGTTGCATGAAGAATTTTGTTTTTCTTTTCGCTTGCCATGAATTGTATGACTTTGTTGCATAAGAACGTGTAAGCGCGTGTGTTAAGCTGCCGGCAATTTGTATACCACACATCCACACACACACACACACACACACACCTATAGTCGCGTATATAGTACGAGAGTGACTTGACGCAGTGAATTCACGTGTTTGCATGGCGTCGGAAAAGTTGTTGGCAAGCGTGGGATGCAGACGTTTTTTTTGTGTTTTGTTTTTTGTGCAATGAATGAAATTTTCAGGTCATCCAGCTATGTTGTGCCAACCACGCCTTCATTGTATTTGTAGGTTTTTTTAATATTTTTTCACATGTAAATAATTTTGCAATATGCTGCAGCAGCAGGGGACATACATATTTGCCAATTTTAATGGTGCTTTCAGAAGGGTTTATTATATTATATATACATATATGAATGTTTGTATGTACACAAGCCCACATGCCTCGTGGTAGGTGTTTTGCAATTTTGAATTGCAGTACGTGCACAAAATGTATGTATGTGGGTGTGATACTGCAATATTGGGTAGTCGGTAAAATATTGGCGTTGCTCAGCTTTAAACTCCTATATCTCTTGCTGTTGTTTGTGTAGTAGGTTGCCAAAACCCCGTCTGAGTCGGTGACACTGTGGAAAGAATATAAGGTGGCGACATCCGCGAACCGCTATGCTGCTCTCAATGAATTTGACGAAATCAGCTGATTGCTGACGTAATAGTTTAATATTTGTATTCATTTCATTTTTCGTTTTAATTTTTAATTATTAAGTCTATGTGGTTCCAAAAACTTACAGACTAGAAGTACAAAATGGAATAAATAATATTGAAAAACAAGACTTAAAAGTATTTTGATTGCAACTTTGATAAAAAAGAGTTCTAAAAAGGGTGATATCGACGCTTTCTTGTTTATTACATCACAGCCATAGTTACTCTCACGATTGGTCGTGAAATTTGCCAAGTAACGAGCTATTGCGACGGGTAGGCTCAAAGGGGAAAGGTTTATCGAATGGAGGGAAGATTGATTCTGCAGAACACTACTTAGCGACTGAATTTAACAGTAAATACCAGGACTCGTTTGCTCGAAACGAATTAGTTTTTTAACCTTTGAGATACAACCGAATTGATTGCGTAGCCGGAGTTGGACTGATGAGGGTTATTTTTTGAAGTGACGACGCTCTGGCCAGATCGCAGCGACATTGTTGAAAATACCAAAAAATTGTTCCGAAAAATTACCGTTAAAAAATAAATAAATCACGAAACAACTGGAACATCATCTTTGTTGATCATTCATTCAACATTTGATCACCATCACAACTTCCATAATAATCCATGGTAAGTTAAAAGTCAGAGCAAGATGGATGACGAGAATGCTTACACAATACTACAGAAACAGCAGCGCGTCGACTGTTCAGGCGATTATATAGGGTTTTCCAATAACAGGTGTTATTGGTAAATGGATTGCGCTAGCGAGAGATGATTAAGGATTTTTTATTGCCGAAATTGGATGGTATTGATCTGGACAAAGTTTATTTTCAATAAGATGGCGCTACGCGCCACACAAGCAACGAAACCATTGATCTTTTACAGGAAAAGTTTCCGGACCGTGTTATCTATCTCTCGAAGAGGTGATCACAATTGGCCACCGAAATCTTGAGGTTTAACACCTTGTGACTTTTTTCTTTGGAGCCAGGTGTAAGAGAAGGTCTACGCCAATAGCCCAGGGTCGATTCAAGACCTCAAAGATGGAATTCGTGAGGCTATCGAGGACGAGGACATAGAGCAGCCACTTTGCAATTCGGTATATGGAAAATTTCATGAAAAGGATATTGTCCTGTAAGCGTGGTCGTGGTGGTCATTTGCCTGATGTTATTTTCCACTATTCACGGCATGCCTTCATCTTTAAAATGAAATAAACATCAGATCATTTCTATTAAAAAATATCATTTTTCTTTGAATATCAAAATAACACTGCTTATTGGAAAGCCCAATGGAGTCGAAGAAGGACTCTCAGCAATGATACAAAAAAGGTTTAGTCCCTGCTCAGAAGCTCCAAGGTGTCACAATGTTTTCCAGAAGGTTTATAAAATGGAGAGGGTATCAATATTACGGCAACTTTGAGTAAAAGTAAGAGATGTCATTAAGAAAAAAGGGAACGAAATATGAATTCGAGCTGGGCTTCTCTTGTACGATCAATCGCCTGCTCGTAGGAGACAATTTTAAATTATCACTCCCTACTGTAGTAAAGCCCCTTTAGAATTACTTTTTAAATATACAGGGTGGTAGCATTACGAATTAAAAGCTAAATTAAAAAGATTACAAGAAGACAAGCACGGATTTTTTCCTCTTAATCCTCTAAATGTTGACCGTTATGTTGGGTACATTCTTGGAAACTAGTCTCCGTACTCCATGCCACTCGCTAGACAAGTGATGTCAGGATGATACTAACCACGCGAACCATATTTTTTCAGTGCTGAGATGGTCCCTGAGTCCCTTTTTCTATTATTTGATGTTCTCCCGAATGGTAGCGACAAAAAAAAAGAGTTATTGGCCTTGAAATACGCTTCGATTGCGCACAAAAGTTGCCCGACTAGAATTACAATGAGGCATGCCGAAGAATCAGTTAGGCCCGAATTAGGCAGGCCTTACTGAGGCACGCCTCACTATTACCTCACCAGGCTCACGTTAGGCAAGGCAAAGACTGGCATGCCAGAACAATACCAAATTTGGTTGTGGTCACGAAAATCTGTGGCAGTGTCTCACTTAGGTATAAATTGGAATCCCTAATTGATTTGTAGAAGGGCATCCGGAGTATTACCGAAGTTCGGTTTTTCGCACCTGCGCCTAATGAGGCAGATGTGTGGCGTTACTTTCGGGACTTGGGCCCAGTTTGTCTGCCTTATGAGGCGCAAATTTGCAATGCGGTCTGCCTTATTTGCGCCTAATCACCGCCTTACCAAAATTTCTAGTCGGGTGTTCACACGTCCACTGCTACATCGAGACTGAATAAACCGCACGAATACCGATAAGTTAACGCGGTCACCTTTCCGCTTGCACGCTCAACGATTAGGAAGAAACTTTAAATTTAAAATCTAATTCTGCCACCGGACACCCTGTACTTTCCGTAACCACTATGCCTACGATTCCTTGTCATATAGACTACGTTGCAAAATTATACTTACACACCACAATTTTTTTTTATGAAAATATATTTCTTATTACAATAAAAATCATACAAATAACAGAACGTTTCAAACCTGGTGTAAAACTTTTCAAAATTTGCTCAAATTTCATTTTGCAACGGGTGGTATATGAGAAGAAATCGTAGGGATACTAATTAATTTTTTCTTTCTTTATCAAATTCCTTCAAAAAAAAAAATTTGTAAAAATGGCTACAATTAGTTACCAAACTTTTTAGATCACCTATTATTAGTAATACATTTATAGTGTATGCATACATTTAGGCGCATGTCAGGGGCATATATGCACTAAGCTAGTGGAAAACTCGTGGCATGCTGGTAATTAAAATCTAAGTTATGAAGTTATGGCCTGATTTGTACAGAATGAAGAAGCCAAGTTGTGTTCAAATGAAAGAAAAAACCAAGCACACACACACAAACACTACGAAAGCACAACCGGCTGGTGCCAAACTGACAAGCTCTTCCTTTTAGTAGTCAGCGAACCATAACTAACTGGCAATATAACTGGTTTATATGCCAAGTATTAGTTCAAAAGCTTCATAAGAAGATGCTAAAAGAAAATCTCAACAGCCTTCCCTCACAAGCCGCTCGCTCTTATTATGCATCCCTTTCACACACATATTTATTATTATATGTAAATAAAGAGATTTAAGCAGGCAATCTAGATGATTTTCCATCGGTTATGTGTTTACATACATATTTTTCTCGTCTACTCTTTCCACACTCATCATAAACTTGTTCAACCGATTAAATGTCCCTGCCCTCCCACGCCAAAAGGCCAAATGATCAGCAAAATGTTGGCGTTTGCCCATCGTTAATTAACATTTTGAATGACTTTTTAATCACTCAGGCTCGTCAATCAACGTTAATTTACAACACATTGCATACAATGTGTAAATATGTGGGGGCGTGGGCTTATGTGTGTGTGTGTGTGTGAGTGTGAGCAATCGATTTCCAATAAATAAGAGAATGAAAATAGTTGCCAATAAATGTGTGAAGAAGGGGAATTTAATTAAATTGCTTTGGAGGAAATTTCTATGGTTGTGTGGGTACACAGAGCTTACTTGCCTGTATACGAATAGGATTTAGTTTATGCACAATGGAGCTTGCGGTAAACAAAATGCCACACGTGGCAGATACTACAATGTAAAAATATATCAAAAAAGCCACTGTTAATGTCAGCGTTTTCTATTAAGTTTAAAAATAGTTAAATGTGCATTAGCGAGGAAGATGTTATAGGGGCAAACTATCATAAAAGTGTGCTTTCAGGCGCTTCAGCGCTCTCTTATACAAATGGCACATCTCTTTGCGTACAGTGCATACAGGGTTTTTAGAACCGCTTGGAAATAATTTTTATTATAAGAAACGATTTTCATGTGGCGCTCTTTCTGGTGCAATATTTCTGCTTTTTTGACTCAAGCTTTATAAAACAATATTTCAGATCTTTTGGTACTCTAGTAACTGTAGTGCTTGATATATCTCCATCGGAAAGAGATAACGCATTTTCAGCCTTAGAATAAAATTATGCTGGTTCTATAGAGTAATCAACTTTTTTCTATCCGCTAGGGGGAAGAACATTTAAGTTCGAATCCAGTTTCCTTTTCATGCTATTATTATTGCTGCTATTGTTTTTGTAACAAAGTTCCTACTACCTGATATACGGAGTCAGCGCATTCGACTTTACGAACCCGTAACAGAGTTGACGGTTACAGCTTTGAAGTAGTAGAAAAAACTCGGTTTGCTAGCGCGCGAAAAAAAATTTAAATTAGAAGATGTTTCACTAAAAGAGCTTGAGCTGCAAAACAGGATCATCCCGGTACTATCCTTTATAAGAACATGCAATTACTGATGTAGGCATGCGTGATTACCTCAGACATAGACCAGCCAGACTGCTGACTAGGCAATGTCGAGTTATCGAAATGGCATCTACTCAAACTAACAGTAGATCAGTATGGGTAAGATCTTCTCTTCATTGGATATACCAATACCAAGGAAGAATCCTTTCAGTCAATGTTTCTTATCAGCGTCATTTCATTCCCGTTAATTTAGTTTTCCCCAAGTATCTTTCCAACGGAAGTGTATACCGTCTGAGCAAAACGAAGCCTGCGACATGAGTGGCAGTCAAGGCCTTGCCATCGTAAGAGACCAAGTCCTCTTGAGTGCATAGAGAGATTAAAATTATTAGAAGCGCGTAATCGCATTCGGCTCATATGAATCTCGGATGGTAAGGCCATGCCGGAGAAGAAGGTAGCGAATGCATTCGCTAGAGAAGCAGCAGTCTCGAAATAACTAAAACCCGAGCTCTTTCTGGCCATGAGACAACATACCTTCAAGGAAGAGCTAAGACTACGAGACGATAGTTGCCACCATACTGTGGGGCTACACTAGGCTAAGAACAGAGAGGAATTTAACAGATTAGATTTAAACATCTCATAAATCTCCCTAAAGACAAATTGAGAATGCTTACTGGCATAATACTCTGCACAGGCTCGAGATGTGGTCGATTCTGCGTCTTATCGCTAGAAATACCACTACTCTTGTTTCTTGGCTTGCTACGGCCAGAAGAAATGCATATACGTTCGGCACAACCCAACTCCGTCTTAGGTTTCTTAAGGGGTTACATGGGTTTCGTCGGGTAAAAAAGGCCTATTTTCAATATTTTTTTTATGTAAAAAATTATTTATTTAATTCAAACTTTTTTCTGTCTTATAGATACATATTTAGAGAATAATTTCTGAAATTTTCAAAAAAAAAAAAAAATTAAAACTCCTCCATTGTGACGCCATTTCCGGTGACCCCTCGAAAAAGAGGTGCGTCCGCGTTGTCCTGACAGGATCATCAAAAATGAAAACACAAAAATAAGTATTTTAGATAAGACCTTAAGCACGTGCTTGAACGAAGGAAAGAACAAAAAAGTAAAAATTGGAATTTTGGCAGACATTTTTCCAAAAAAATGAAAATTTCGGTCAAAGATGTCCTTTCATACCCCCACTTTTAAGTTCAGATATACCTTTTAATCTTAAGGCACTCGAGCGAGCTTCCCTTTCAATCAAGCGGTGGTATGTTCAGGAGCACACCTAATGCATCCGTGGGACATATTTTCATAGCCCCTGTAATACCAACACATATCAGGCGATGCAGTTTGTTTAATTCGTTTACTGCTTTTTTTTGCTTCACCTCGAATTAACGAGAGTCGACCGTATATATGTATGTACATACATATTTATGTAATTATTTATTGTACTAATTTCATAGTTGTAAACAATTTCATTTAAGCTATCTGATTTTATCTAATTATGTAACTCTACGCCTAATAAATTTCTGAAATAAACACCGAATGCATAAGTTCCCATATTACCGGCCTGCGGAAATTAAGTAGTTTTCAACAACATAAACAACTGAATGAACTTGTATTGATAGCACAGTTATAGTATTTGCAGTTGAATGTACATACATACATACATTAAGTAACGAAATATTTCACATACATACATATGTATGCCTGTAAATAGAGTTGGCTAAAATCTAATCGTCGTGTGCACAAACGACTGCTATCAAAATAATCAAGCTACATTGTGAAGTGAAAATTAATTTTCACGGATGAGTGAGGCCAGAAACAATTTCTAGCAGTATATCGATTTATGTATGTATGTATGTAAGTGCATTCCTTATGAAATAAGTCTCCTGAGTAACGAACTGTAACTGTAGCATAGAGTTGATTTATTGTATTTTTGATTATTCGCAAGAGGGAATCAGGAGGAAGAAAGAAACTATTCGCAAGTTGTATTAGGTCAGTGAGGATAAGGTGCACAAAAGGTTTCGTACAGCGCACAACAACAAAGCAGACGCATACATATATACATACATTATGTTTTGTTGTTTGTATGTATGCTACGTTATAAATGGCTAAGCAATAAACGGCTACAAGGTATTCGGCTTGTTTACTCGCACTCGAGTATGTACACCAGCTGTCTCTTCAATTCACTTCAATGTGACGTGCTGATTTCGCACAAATATGAACGATGGCAAGTAGTGCAAATAGATAATGTGCAAATACATAGATAAATAGAAACGTGGAAAAATATTTACGTTGGTAAATACAACAAATGCCATATGAGATAAGTGAAGCTCCAGTAAAAATAAATATTTCAAATTGGAAAAGGCAAATTGCGCATCGATTCGACCGACAGCAATACTATTTTCGTATTTTACATTAGGGCGTGCCAATTTTTTTCGACTCGTTCTTAGCCGATTCGAATTGTACATAGAATTATATGAAAAAAGTGCATTAGAGCAAAGCTCTAAAATCAATTTCGAGCTTGCTAAGTTTTAAAAGAAAAATTCAAAATTTGTTATCAAAATTTATAGAAAAACAAGCATTTCCCAGTGGGCTTCGCACCACCATACATAAATGTTTTTTTTATATCGCAAGAAATTTTTCATATTAAGTTTTCTTTATAGAGCTCGTAAAATGTTTAAACAGTTGAATAAGTTGATTTTTTTCATTCAACATACTTTCTAAAGATGTCACAATAGCCTTTTCTGTACTTTTTTAAAATTTGATTGTGGGGGTCACCTATATACAGGTAAGGTGAAAGAGCCGATATAAACTTGTAATTAAATTTTGATTCTTTAATTTCCATTTCAATTTTTTACGCTAAATAAATTATGCTAAAATAAATAAAGTTAAAAATGTTTTTCCAGTTCCTTGAATGCTCCAGTTTTTATTATATTTTCGTCCAAAATAAATATTAACATAATGCACTTACAACCACAACAGAAACGCTCATAAGCGGCTGTGCATTTGTTGTTGTTTTTCCAATACAGGCATTTCGTATGAGAGGAAACCATTACTCACATAAAATGTCATAACTCAGGAACGGCTGCACCGATTTCAATCAAACTTCACACAAACCACCTCCTCAAAGATAGAAAAGAACTCTAAAATTTCAGTGTCAATCGGTTCCATTTGCTACCCATATTGTACAAACACATCCTAGGGTTACCCGGGCCCACGTTTTGGATTATATCTCGAGACCCTAGTCACGGAACGGTATGAAAAATACTCTATACTATAGAAATCATCAACAGCTCCCATTTGCTACCCATATTGTACGAACACATCCTTAAGTTATCGGGGTCCACATCTTAGGCAATATCTCGAGACCCTAGTCACGGAGCGGCATCAAAAATACTCTATACTATAGAATCATCAGCAGCTTCCATTTGCTACCCATATTGTACAAACACATCCTAGGGTTACCCGGGTCCACGTTTTGGATTATATCTCGAGACCCTAGTCACGGAACGGTATGAAAAATACTCTATACTATAGGAATCATCAACAGCTCCCATTTGCTACCCATATTGTACGAACACATCCTTAAGTTATCGGGGTCCACATTTTGGGTGATATCTCGAGACCCTAGTCACGGAGCGGCATAAAAAATACTCTATACTATAGAATCATCAACAGCTTCCATTTGCTACCCATATTGTACAAACACATCCTAGGGTTACCCGGGTTCACGTTTTGTCCTATTTCTCGAGACCCTGGTATCCGATTCTTAAAATTTTAAAACACAAACCATCTACTGAATAGTCCAAACAA
Organism: Anastrepha fraterculus; assembly: GCA_037575425.1. Lineage (NCBI taxonomy): Eukaryota > Metazoa > Arthropoda > Insecta > Diptera > Tephritidae > Anastrepha > Anastrepha fraterculus. The sequence goes on along the minus strand of JAYXIM010012914.1, from coordinate 25,393 downwards.
AGCCTAAAAATTTGGTTTGGATAGGTGAGCCCGTTCTTGAGTTATAAGATTACCAAGGAAATGTAACTTCTTTTTATATATATAGATTTCGAATATGCAGTTTCACAGTTGAATTGAATTTTGACATTGTGCAAGCTCGAAGTGGCATTTATTTTATGAGAATTTTTCTTTTTGAAGTGAAATTTCTTAGACATCGATGGACGAGCGAGAATGGAGAGTAACATTTCAAGGCCATACAACGTTTTGGGCATTTTCGTTCCGCGAGAGAGAAAAAAGATATAACGAAGAGGAAACGGAGATAGAGAGCTATACCTTATATACATCTTAGATACACTTTAGGCTATTTTTCCTGAGTTTTTCCTTGTGGTTGCTAATTTCTAGTGAGAAATAATACTGCCTACTTTTTGGCGCTTGTTTGTTGGTGCAAACTTGTAGGAAATATATTTTTGGTGCCTACTTTTTGGCGTTATATTTCCTTGGTGCCTACTGTTTGGGGCGTTTTTTGTCCCAATTTTTTCGGCGTTTTTTTTTGGCGCTTATTTCCGTTCCTGGCTAGTGCTTGTGCGTACTATAAAGTGCTATACATTCCGGCGTCGGATTTATGGGTATTGCCTTGCGGTAATTTGTGCCTCGGTCCTGCAATCCCTGCGTTTGTGCGGGTGATAAACCCTTGGAGTAGTGCGCGTTGTTGCCACGGTTTGTGCCCGGCGTTTGCATACACCGGTCGACCCTTCTCCGTTTTTTGTAAATTTTGTCTATTTGTATTCTCTGCAAATGTTGTGCAATAATTGAGATATATGTATATTCTTCCTTTCACTATCTCGGGTCTCTCCCTCTTTCTTTGTCTGCCTTGAAAGTTTCACTTCTCTTATGTGTACTACGCTATAAAAAAATCGAGCATTCATCGGAAAATGCAACAACACCGTCAATAAAACAAAATTATCAAAATCAAAACGAATTGTGAGCAACTTTAAGGTGTTAGGGGTACTCAGAGGCCCGAAAAAATTATGATTTTCAATCATTTGTTTTTGCTAGTCAATTGCTTTATTTTACAAAAATAAAAACATAGGATTAATACATCATATTTCGGCTTGACTTTATAAAAATTTCAATAGAAAAAAATTAATAATTGTAAAAGTTATCGCTGTTTGTCCAGAAGTCTCTTGCGGTGATCATCACAAGTCCTTGGAGATTCATCTAAAATCAATCGGACAAGAAAGATTATTATAGTTTTATTAATAGATAATCTTATGGCCGATCGAAACTTTTTTTTTAAACTAACAATATGGGCGGCCTCAAAAGTCGAAATTAAAAAAAAAAATCCTTGGATGAGGCACATGTTTTTTATGTTTTTGAAAAGCAGTATACATTTTATTGAATTCTACCAAGCGGCTTTTAAGTTACAGTGATCACCAGTTCAAAAAACATAGTTTTGAGAAAAACGCATTTAAAGTTTTGCTATCTGTGCGCTTTGTTAATTGTTGAATAACTCGCAAAGTATTTGTCGGATTCACTTCAAATTTTCACACAGTATTTTTAGGACACCCTTTTTGGGTGTTTGGCCGAGCTCCTCCTCCTATTTGTGGTGTGCGTCTTGATGTTGTTAAACAAATGGAGGGACCTACAGTTTCAAGCCGACTCCGAACGGCAGATATTTTTATGAGGAGCTTTTTCATGGCAGAAATACACTCAGAGGTTTGCCATTGCCTGCCGAGGGGCGACCGCTATTAGAGAAATATTTTTCTTTAATTTTGGTGTTTCACCGAGATTTGAACCTACGTTCTCTCTGTGGATTCCGAATGGTAGTCACGCACCAACCCATTCGGCTACGGCGGCCGCCAGGACATTTAGGGCATTATACTTTAAGGAAATGCAAAAAAGAAATCCAATGTTTTGAACATTCTGACCACCCCTAACCCCTTAAACTGACATAATATAACATCAAAATTGAACGGGTTACAAACTGCATACCCAGAACCTTCATAAAATTCTGACTATAAAATTCGAAATTTTTAGGAGAAATTGTTGAATAATTTCTTTTTTTTTAATTGGTACAAACTTTGAAACTTTGAGTTAGCTAATTTTTGTTGTTATTGTTATATTTTTCATACTATTCTTATAAAAGAAAAAATAAAAAATTAGATAAAAACAAATAAATAGTCAAAACTTTGCAATATGTCGCGCTGCCATTATTGCGCACACAGGTGTAAATAATACTTCATAAGCCCATAACAGAAGAAAAAAACGAAGAAAGCAAACTGCTTTCTCGCTCTTTCACAGACACTTCAAACGACATTGCATGCTTTTAAGACGATTTCACGCAAAACAGCAGATTACAACTTCCTGCGCCATTATTCTACTTGTTCTCTAAACTTGTTGCTTTGTTTGCCATCATTAAAAGCAATTAAAATTTCACTAGAAATTTCAACAAGGCAACAAAATTTTGCTAAAAATGACACAAAGTGACTTCAGGCTGAATGCCCGCGCGACTAACACATTTGAAATTCGCTACAATATAATTGAATGTACAGTCCCTGGCCACTGAATTATGAATGCTGAAAAATGAATTTTTAACAAAGATATGCACAGCGAAACATTATCTTCCTTCTATAACAGAAAACTGATTTTCATGTAGGACAGGAAAAAAAAGACTTCCACCTTTTTAATACAAAATTCATAAGGCTCAAGTCGGCCGGTAGTATTTACGGCCTACAGCGAACGCTACATTCGGTTTAAAGTTTACGGAACGACTTGCATTCCCAAACCCAAACATTTATAGGGAATGTTTGTATTGTTACAACTATAAAAATTAGTGGATCCAATAAAAAAATTGTGTGACCCAGTAGAGAGTCACTTTTTAGTGGTTTGGTAAAAATAAGTTAAAGATTCTTCAGGTATAGTTAGAGTATTCTGAATCAAAGTGAGTCGCTTTTTTAGTGCTTATTTTTCTATGATTTTTTAATGGGTAAAAAAGGTCCGTTTTCAAAACAAAAAAGAAACAAAAAAAAAAAAAAAAAAAAACAGAAAAAAAAAAACGCACGCCAAACTTCATAAAATTACGCAGCAGACAACACAAAAAGTCAATAAAGCGTGCAAAATTCAGTCAGTTTATGAGGGCTGGGTTATTTATGTGGCTTAGGGCACAGGAAAAACTATCATGGGCACTCCTTTTGACGCACGAACTGACCGCGGACTCAAGTCACAAAAGCTTGAGGATATCTTATCGATATCGATGCAGAAGTAGAAAATACTTCAAAATACGCAAACACCTGAGTGACTATTTCAAAAAGGATCTCCAGGATATGATAAAAATCGCAAATAAAACGAATTACGCAACCTGCAAGCCGTAAGGATTATTTTTATTCTGGCGCTGGACGACGATAATGCAGATGTTTTTTGAGTGTCGAGTTCTAAATCTATTCAGCTACGGAAAAAATTTGTAGGCGGCATAAAAAATCGTTAATCATTTATTGATCATGAAAACGAGCCCGATATATCAAAAGAGAGATGAGAGTGAAAATCGAGATGGTTTGCTAAGGTAATAATTCGTTTTCTATGATTTAAAAGGAAGACCTAAAGTACTTTGATATTCAAGAAAGAAGATAATTGTGAACATTCGGCAGAAGAAATCATCATCATCATCATCATCATGATGCCTGCTGAGCAGTACACCTCTATGCTGTTCTATCCGTTGCCGCTTCCTTCCAGTTCTTTAGATTAAGCTGTTCCAGGTCTTCTTTCACTTCATCCATCCACCTCGATCTTGGTGGTCTTCCTCTTGCTTTATTTGTGTATACATTCGCCTCAGAATTTTCCTTTGGGCTCTTAAACTGTTCATACTCATAACGTGGCCTAGACATCGCATTCGTTGCGCTTTAATTTAACATACTAAATTTTCGCCATTAATAAGTTAGTCCAGTCCATCATTCCATCGTATGCGCCGCCATCCGTCTTGTGCAATTCTGACGGTGTCAAATATTTTTCTGAGAACTTTCCTTTCAAATATCTACAGTTTTTTTTCTTCTCTTTCGCACTCAACATCCATGTTTCAGCTCCATAGCAGAGCACTGAGCGAACTACCGTTTTATATTCTCCGAGTTTTGATTTGAAAAGTTTTATAAGTGAGTCGTACGCTCTATTAACTGCTTGAATTCGTTCTTCTATGGTAAGACTCATCGAATTATCTGTCGGCAGAAAAATGGGCTGTATAAATATTACTTGTAGCATTAATCTACGACTAGCATCACCAGACTAGTCGACTATTGCAAGGAGGAAAATCACATAGCGCTCTGCATCGAAACCTCTTAACGATAAAAATGAAAACTGTTTTTGTATGGATTTTTGTCTATCCATGTAAATCTGGTGATGCGAGTTTCAAACTAAATGAATCATATTCTAGAATCGGCCTCGCTCAAGTTGTAAAAAGCGCTTTAGTGACAAATAGATCATTGATGGAAGAATTCGGGTGGGATCCACCAGCCTTTAATATGAATATTTGAATAGATTTTTTACGCAACACCCATTCCGCCTTCTCTTTAATATCGAAGAAATCTGGCGAATAAGCTTTCCAAGATTTAGTAAGCTGAAAACAGGTTACTAAGCAGTGACTACAGGTTTCTCTGCAGGGTATATCTTTCTGCATACATGTCTACATATTTATATGCATTAAAGCATTTAAGCTGTTTTACATTGCACGCTTTGTATGAACTTACTTAGGAATGTGCATTAATTTCCTTCGCTTCCTAGTGGGAATAATTTCATATGGTGATGTTTTTATCCATTCAGCCATTCTTGTCAATGCCGTAATACATATGTATGTTAATATGCATATGTGTAGGTATGTATGCATGCATGTATAGTACGAGCACTGTGTAAAAAAATTAATAGTGCAGCGCATTAAACTTTGTATTTTCGTACATTTTTATTCCATGGTAAAGTAGATGAAATGGTTGAAGTGCTCTCCTCAAATAGCACTAAAGCGCCGTTTTGATACCATTATGAGACCTCCAACAGGCAGTTATGTACAGCCATCCAAAGCTGTTGATTTAATGGAGAAGACTGATGGGATTTAGGTTGGCGCACTGTCCCAGGCTGTCTGTCAAAGAAAGGAGCGCCCAGTGGCCTTAATCATCTAGCTGCCAAACCCGGACATTTACGGAGAAACTCGGATATTTACGGCAGTCTCCTCTGAAAGGTGCCCACAGTTTCTCTAATGGGGAATAGAAAACTTAACTCTTCCGCGTGTGTGCCTATCGCCCAGTGACCGGTAAACACAGCTACGAGTTTGGAAATTGAATGGCGTGGAGTCCAAAGGATTTTCTGAGTCCTTCGTATATCATATTGGGGCCACAGGGTCTTTGTAATAGAACACAAAGAAATGGAGTTTCATCTTTTCTGCGCTTTCCTGAGAAATAATTTGTGTAACAACTGTTACAGGGATGCCGATGACCGGGTAGAAGGTCTCTGAGGCTAATTCAGTCCCATTTCTGCCAAGCTCATCAGCAATTTCGTTTCCCTCTATGTTCCTTTATCAGAGAAATGTTACCTGCACACCCAAGAGATTTGATCTCCTCCCTATAGGAGTTTACTAATTTCGTTCTGCACCATGGCGTCGTCAGAGCCTTGATCGCGGCTTGACTATCGGAGAAAATGTTATTTTTATTCCATTCTGGCAAGAAAAATTTCTCAAAAACTTGCACCCGTCCACTAAGTTTTGACCACTATTTCGAAAAAGTAAGTATCGAACATACTAATTTGAATATAACATCTAAAATACCACGCCCAAGCTCTCCGAACTTCAGCGAACGCAATTAGTTACATCCTCGAAACAGCTTTTGAGGTTAGGGCGAAGAACCTTTTCTTTGTATGGTTGTAAATCATCCAAATCAGGCAAAATAGTTTGTGGAGCTCATGAAGAGGTTTCCAGCACACACTTTGGCAATCAAGGGCCGTGATCAAAATCTTACAATCGAAGCAGGACAGGGTCTACATTCGAATCGAATTTTCTCACTTAGAAGCTTTAACAGTTTTCGATTTTTTAGTTTTTTTATATGATATAAATACAACTGCTGTGGGTTATAACAATCAAGGAGTTACCACATATTTTAGACTAGATATTGTAATAACCGACGTGCTTTGCGGCGCCTCATAAGTAAAAGTTGCTGAGAGGTAGGAATTTTAAGGCAGCTTAGATTAGATATTACACTGTGTGTCGGTTTTTGGCCGAATAAAAAATGGCGCGCCAGCTGTTTTTGTCCTGCGCTCGTTGGTGCCAGTTGGAAATCTTGAGTGAAGACAGGTCCTGCAGCAGTTGGTCTTTCCAACGGAGATGTGGTCTTCCTCTTCCACGCCTTTCTTTCTGGGTTACCGTCTCGTAAATTCGCCTTTCTGGAGCTTCTTCTTTCATACGGGTGGCATGGCCAAGCCAGCGTAGCCGCTGTGTTTTTACACGCTTAACTATGTCCATGTCCCTTTATAGCTCATAAAACTCGCTGTTCCACCGTACGCGGTACTCCTCACTAATGCGGAGGGGGCCAAAGATCTTACGTAGAATTTTTCTCTCGAAAGCTCCCAAAACTTGTTCATCCGCTGTTGACATCGTCCATGTATTTGCGCCATATAATAGGACGGGAATGATGAGCGTTTTGTAGACTGCCAGTTTAGCCCTTCGAGAGAGAGCTCTACTTCTCAGTTGCCTACTGAGCCCAAAGAAACACCTGTTGGCAAGAGTTATTGTCCGTTTGATGAAACATTGATTAGACACCAAAGTGAAAAAGTAAGTTTCTCAGGCGAAGATCTTGCATTTCTTTCATCAGGTCAGCCCCGAGGATATTAATTACCAGAATCGGAATATGAATGTGTCACTTTCAAGAATTGTAAAAGGATCTGGGCAAGGAAGTAAACTATTTTCCTCATTTTTTAGACGCGCTCTTTAGTCTTGGTAAGTTGGGAAAAGTTTTTCTAGTAAGAGTATCGAAAGTTAGCATATACATAGGTTGTTTTAAAGATCTTTTCGTGATTTGGAAGACATCCATTTTTCCAAACTTTATCATATTGGAAGATATAGATTTCTTAGGTCTACATATTATATTAAGTAAAAAGTTCTGACTACTTTGCGCTAAGTATCTTTAGTTAACCATATCTCACAATGTATACGAGGATCGTTTGAAAAGTGCGTGAAAAGTTAGAGATGGCACTACTGACGCTTTTCGAGGTTATGTTTAGTTAGTAGCATATCTTGAAAGAACACATACCAAGTTTCAGCCAGACTGGTATATTTCTTTGTGTTTGGTATTCATTGAAATCGAGGAAGTCGAGTGATTTTTCTTTTCCATTACGACAACGCACCAGCACACGCCTCAGCAGTTGTCGTAAAATTTATGGAAATATGGTTCCAACTCGTTTCACATCCACCCTATTCTACTGATTAGGGTCCCTCAGATCCCTCGGAGTACTATTTGTGAAGCTATGGCTGGCGGGAAACAAATTTTATTAAAACGAGGAGGTGATTGCTGAAACGAATGGTTATTTTTCAGACTTGGACAAAAACTATTATTTGGAGGGAATCAACAAACTAGAACTGGGTTGGACGAAGTGTATAAGCCTAAAAGGAGACTATGTCAAAAAAGAAAAAAAGTAGTTGAACAGTTTTGATTTGTGCACTGACTTTTAAAAGGTCCTCGCACATTGCATCGGCTCATAGAGCTACTTAAAAGTGACATTAATATTAGAAAAAAAAAACTTTTTTTGGCCGTTTTGTGTACGGAAAAGTTAGTTGTGTGTCACAACGCTCAAAATAAAGGTAAAAATAAAAATAAAAAATTCGATACATTCTCCAATACCTCTTTGCCTAAAGTGAAAAGACCCAGCAGGCGGTAAAAAAATATGTGCTTTTTATGGATCCAATGCAGTATTCAGCGGTATTTATAGCGATTCCATTTCGGTAAAGCGGATATCAAAAATTAGGCGCGCTCTGGTGGATCAATCGCCGAAAATTTGTATGTAATCATAGAAATAGGTTATATCTGGTATGGATAATTGCCTCTCCCACTTGGGTGTTGCAAGTAGCCATTGCAAGTAATCCGACAAAGTTACAAGAAATCGTATACATACAAAGTAATGGAAGAAAGTGGTAAAATAAAAATTTTTGGGTTAAAAAATCAAACGAATAAAATTTCTTGTACTCCTTAAGCTCCTTTTAAGTAAAATCATTAGGAATCAAAGCTAAACCCGGAGGTAAAAATAAAAAAATAAAAAAAAGCGGAACAAGGAAGCCACCAGAAATGGTGCAAAATGAAGAAGTAAGTAAACGCTCATAACTGGTCACATTTATGAGGTACATATGAGACGTCTGAAGCCAACGAAGCTTTTTTTGAACTTTTCCTTTGTTGCACGGTGTTTGTTTGTATACGAGCTGTCGACACTGCCACTTTATAAGTCAAGCGACACACATGCGACTGTTTGTGTATCCATATGCAAAAATTCAATATGTATGATGTATCTAAGTATGCATGTATGCACTTAAGTGTTGTACTTAGATAGAATAAGCAAATTGCTAAGTACAGTTGCACTCAAAAACAGAGCCGAGTGGCATGAATAAACAATCGCATACGACTTTTCTGCAAATACATACAGACATATTTGCGGTGTTAAAGAGCATGTAGGCATATGTGAGGGAATAAATGATAAAAAAAAACAATAATTTTAAAGATAAAATATTAAAACTAATACATGCAAAAGGTATAAATATTATTAGGGTCATCCATAATTTTTAAACTTTGAAGTCTGAAAAAATTTATTTTTTTTTTTTTTGATTTTTTCGAATGTAGGAGATATTTGAAGCAAACTCCGAGAAACCCCGGAATACGCAGTAGTTCGGAGGATCGATTACCTCAAAAGCAACAGTTCGAGGTTTCCTCATGCCATAAGGAACCTTATTGAATACCATTTCACAAAAGTAGTGTGTTTACAACTAGTTGATAAAAAAAAAATATTAATTAAAAAATAAATAGTAAATAAATAATCGATTACCTTGCATTTTTACAAAATATTCAGAAAAATTTTCACTATTTACATTTTATTATTTGTAGTGTTTTTTTTAGTAACAGACGGTGTCAGCTCGCACCCCAAACGAGTTGAAGTGATAGAACCAATATATAGTAACATTAAAGTATTAAAAAAAAGCTTTACGTCATCACAAAACCTCTTTCTGTTAAATTGACTGACAGCCGAGTATTGGGACCGCCATATGTGTCATCTTCTGAATTCTCTCCATCGTGTATAAACCCGATGTCATCATAGTTCCGAATTACACACAGCCACATCTGCACGGGAGACACTGTAAGTGCTCTTTTGATGTTTCATTCGCGGTCACGCGGGCTAATTTGTTTTCGGCACTTTTTAAGATTTGCAATACGAATAAGAAGCACAAAGCACGGCACCAGAATGAGAAACAAAACCCCTCTCTCTTCTCCGTCCGTTCTTCTCCCACGAACAAAATATTTCTCTTTCAAATATTTCCTTAGACTTTATCAGCAGTGGGCTTATATGAAGTATTGTGCCTTCTCATGACGGTTGGTTGGATGTTACTGGAAAGACGTAACTTTATATTCGGCCAAAGCCTACAACTTCAGCAGTATTTCTGAAAAAATTATTGGGGAATATTTTAAGCTGTTACAATCAAAACAACAACAACGAAATACTGTGAGGCGAACGCATACATAATTATCATCTCGCCAGACTCTAGCTGGAACTCTAGTGGCTCCAAAATAGATCTTAAAGGATCACTTATGTGCTTACGGACGACGTCTTAAACACACACCTGATGGATTAATGATAATATTTAAGTACACTCACCGAGTAACAAACAAAATCTGTTAAAAAATCTCTTTCGGGTCTGTATTTCGCTCTCACTCTAAATATAGCGCAATTTTTTAAAACAATTTGGTAAAAATCTCCTTCCCCGTAAATGGCGGATATGCATTTATCTCTCACCCCAAATATAATACATTTTATTTTACCGTAAAAAATAACGGATCTGTATTTCTCTCTCCCTCCAAATATAGCAAACATTTCTTTACAACAATTTGGTAAAAATCTCTTTACTCGTAAATAACGGATACGTATAATATTTCTCTCTCACCCCAAATATAACAGAATTTTTCTGCAACAAATATATGAGAACGGTTCAACGTGAATTGAAGATTGAGTGTTAAATGTTTCTTGCCCTCGGTTATGAACTCACCAAAAAACCAATCACATTTAAAATGAATAACTTCTACCACTACTATTACAACAATAAAACAAAAATTACCAATACTTAAGCCGCCAATCATTAAATCAACCGAACAATCAAACTGAGCGCGGTATTGGTTAACAAATGACTTTATAAATGTGCTTTGTGTTCCGTATGTCTGCATTTTGTACAATTGCATATCCATACATATGTACGATATATATGTGTGTGTATATGTAAGTACTTTTTGGTATGTATTTCATTTCGTAAGCATGCGGTACTTGTGTACTTGCTCATTTTATACGCTCCTATTTTTATATGCACACATCCATACATACGCATGTACCTACAGAGTGGAGTGAGTACATATGTACCTGCTTGGTGAGTAGCTACTCACTTTTTAAGTACTTTTCGCGTGCACTTTCGGTGCAAGCGCACTTAGAATGAATGACACGCTGTTGCCACTGTCTTGTTTGCTGGATTTTATTTTTTATCACTTGCATACACATACACACACACACTCGTACATATTTGCTTACGCGGTAACGACGGCGAGTCATCATACAAAAAAAGCTAACCACAAAGAGAACACCAACAAATGTGCTTGCAAAAATTTGTTTTTAACTAAGTTTGTATTTATTTATTGTTTTTGTTTTTACTTTCTAAAATACGTACAAATGAATTTTTCAAGTATACAAAGTAATTTGGCACGAAAACAAATGCAAACATTTTTTTTTTATTTTCGTTAAATTTCATCTTGCTATTTTTTGAGTTCTAAAATTTGTACAGCTTGGTTTAAGTTGAAAAAGAGTGCAAAAAATAATAATTTCAGATCTGCTTCAGCAAAAAAGTAGTCGTAGAAGAGATTATTGCGCAAAACTGGTTTGGTTTTTTATGCTGCCAAACCAGACGTTTGGATGTTGTAAAAAAATCTATGCACACTAAAATGTACATATGTATGTATGTATGCATGCTACCTAGTCTATGTGGATATGTACATGGTGTTTGGTGTTTCTTTGCGGATAGCACAATAAAATAATATTTTATTAGGTGTAGATGGTGGAAATATAGGCAGTATTCAAATTTAATAAATATTAACTAATTAGAATACAAAAGTAAGACTTTACACTCAACCCCCAAATAGCAGAATCGCAAAGTGTTTAACCCAGCCAAGAGCGTCTATTGTTTCAGCCATTAGTCCTACATATGTACGCATTTCGCTTAACTCTTCCAGCTTTTTTTTTAATTTGGAGCAGTTCAACTTGAAACCAAAACAACTTACTGATATTTGATATACAAATTACACAGAGAAAAAAAATAGGTTTTTTCGCCAGAGTATTGATAAACCTGTGTGGGGGTTGGGATTGGTGGAGTTGTGCCGTCAAAATAATGAAGTAATAGGCCCAAAAGCATAACATTCCGATAGGCTGTTACGCCAGGCTACCTAAGCTGGAATAAGCGAGAGTGGAGAGAGAAGGTGGTTACTGTCGTTGGTGCATGCAGGCAGCGTAAAAAATTATGTATGTACAGTTGGAGTTGTTCTAAGTATGAAGATCAATCCGCAAAACAGTCATGATAGGCCTCATATACTTTTGGTAACGCAAATGGGACCTTATAAGGGTATCAAAACATTGAATGTTCACCCAGGTGCACCGTGTTTTTAGTGCACCGGGAGGAAAGGATGTTTCAAACTTTCTTAGTCCCGATTTACACATGTTAACATTTTGTTCTTGGGAGAAGGATGGAAAGGCGAAGGGGAGTGGTTTTTGTTTCCCGTACTGACAACACGCTTTGTGCTTCTTATTCGTATTACCTAACTTAAAAAAGTAACTGTCAAAAGCAATGAAACAATTTTGCACGTGTGAAATCGAATGAAACATCAAAAGAGTTTCCAGTGTCTCCCTTCCAGATGTCTATGTGTAAATCGGGACTTATTGAGTTCATATAGAAATTTTCAGTAACGTTGTTGTTGTTGTAGCAGTTCTCCGAAAACCTTACATACTGATTGGTTGCAACTATAATTCAGAACCAAAGTTAGTATTTATTGTTATTTTTGCTGTAGCATTCATTTTTGATTTTTGAAAAAGGCTGCTAGAGTGGTTTTTCTCACCCGAATATACATAAATCCGGGTAACTCCAGTTACTTAAAACCAACTGTCGTGAGTTCAAAAGTAGGTATTAAAATAATTTTTATTATAATTATCAAAATATATTAAAAACAAAACATTATCGACATTAACATACTAAATTTATTTTTCACGCTCTTAAAAAAAAAGTTCGATATTTCACTGCTTTATCCCTCCGTTGGGTACCCAGGTCTGGCCCGCCCTTTTTCGACTTTGGACGTGAATTCAACATATTTCTATCATAGCTAACGATTTCAGTTTCCAGATAGCTTCCTATAATTTAATTTTCTATCGATTTATGGATACAACCTTTTAAAAATGATTCTCGAACAGGACAACCGACTTTCTCCGTCATTGGAGACTGATATCCGCCGTGGAAGTTTAGATGAAAACAACGATGATAAAGTGGATCCATCTGGTGTTGGCGATGATCGAGATGGTGATTATTTACCTGAGGAAGATACTGCCGATATTCAGCAGGAAGAAATAATCGAGCAAAATGTAATACTTGATAGCGATGAAGAAATTAAGGATGATTTATTGAAAGAGTCGAGTGCGCCAGACAATGATAGGTACAATTATCCAACCAATACGCAAACAGTGGCCGCATAATAATAGCCGATAACTTTTTCGTCACATTGAACGGTGCCAAGCGCCTCGCTGCTAGAGGACTTACATTAGGTGGTACAAACGCTGCACTCCACCAGAAATGAAAAAGCACAATACTTGCCCAGTGCTTTCGTCATTGTTTGGTTTTTATGAAAAACCTTGTTACAATCAGCAGCTATGTACGATAAAAGAATAGAGTGGTTAATTTACTTTCCACCATTCATTGTAGCAAAGATTGTAAAGGTGAAGCAAAAAAGACCATGCCCATTATTTATTACAATACACACAAAGCTGGCGCCGATTGCATGGATCAAATGATCACACATTTGACATCGGAATGGCCAACAAATTGATGGACCTTTGCTATCTTTTGCAGCATGTTGGATTTCATGACATTGGCAACGCTTTGTATATGCAAGGAAGGTGAGGAGCTTAGAAAAAGTGATGCGAGATGAAATTTTCTGACGACTTTATCGAGCACATTGGCCCTTGCAAACATCGAAAATCGTATGAATAATCCAGCCGTTATTTTCACAATTCACTACTCGTTGGGCTATGGAATCATTTTTCAGCAAACCCATTACTCTCCCTGAGAATATTGTAGTTAACCAACCAACCAATCGGAGCCGACACACTCACAGCGAAGCGAGATTGTTGTCTTTGTCTACAAGGAGGCGAAAAGCTTCGTCGAAAAACTCGTTTCTATTGTATTGTATGCTAGAATCCGCAATGAAAACTGCACTCAAAAATCTCTTATACATGTTTTGCTTGAATTCAACTGAATCCATAAATAAATCTCATTTCATATTTTACGATAAATTTCATTGTAATCAACTTTGTTTTTTCTTCAGCCATCCTCGAAATGTGTTAAAATAGAGAAAAAAAAAAACAAAAACAAATTATTTTTTCTCAAACCAAAATATTTTCAGCGATTATTTTTGCTTATGTATGGTGCTGAAATCTGGACACTGAAAGTTAAACAATGTAAACCAGCCATTGCGATTTGAAACAACCATAATGAGAAAAATCTACGTTCCTATTCGGCTTGAAAACGGCACGTATCGCATCCGTTACAACAACGAAATTGAAAACCTTATTGGTGGTGAAAATGTAATACGTTTTATTAAAGCGCAGCGGATTAGATGGATTGGCCACATCATAAGAATGCCCAACGAAAGAATCAAAAAAAGGGTTTTTACTTTGCATCCAATTGGAGGAAGAAAGAGAGGCCGACCAAGAAATAGATGTCTTTATGACGTAGAAGCACACTTAACACATTGTGGTCGGGCGTTTTGTGCCAGTGCATTACGGCTGGAGCGGGTAATTTATTGAAAAATGTGCGCGAATTTTATTGTTATTAAAAATCAATATAAATTTAAAAAGGCTCTGATTTCTTTTTTTAACTTTTATTTTCTTATCTTAGAATGTATTCTCTATCGTTATTATAATAAATAAAGCTACTTTCTGTATACTGTGAAGATGCGGTCGTTTACTCGAAAAAAAGAAAATTTTAACCAACAAATAATTAATAACCCGTATATCTTTATTTCCCTTATTCTACCACCCATCTATAAAAACGTATAACTACGTGACCCGCGCTCTACCCACAGTTTGCGAAAAACGTATTTTTACGTGTCCCGCAAACAATGTGTTAAAAGCGACGAACGTTCGTAATTGGAGAAATGAGGCAAGAGAGAGACTAATTGGAGGCGGATTGTTGATGAAGCTATGGTCCATCACAGACTGTGAAGCTAAGAAAGAGATAGAGGTTGCACAATGCATGCCAAAACCAATGCAAAAGGTAAGGAATTAAAAATATTTACCCACGATACTTATTTTTTACTCATTTTGAATAATATATGTGCCACATTTGCTACATATTCCCATACAAATGCATGTAAATACATAGGTCTGGCCCGACCAGGGTGCCCAACCGGAGGTTTTAAAAAAGTGGTCCAACGGAGAGTTAAAAATATTTCCTAATTTGTTAAAATCGAGTTGCTCGCGCCAACATACGGAGGATTAAAAACATTTTTTATTTTGTTAAAATCGAGTTGCTCGCGTCGAAGGACGCACCAGCTTAAAACACACAAATAATTCTTTAATTGCTTTCCATAACTGACGGGTCTGCACCAACGAAATGACCAGGATTTATTCCGGGCACTTCAGCAACATTCCCAAAAAATGTATGGTGAAATTATGCGATGATACAACGGCCGCTTTTCGTGGTCTGAGTTACATAGCCGCGCCTAAGTGCGGTGCGGCTGCCAAACCTACCCATATTTTCTTTATCAGCAAAATTTTCATTGTAAGAGCTTCAAATAGTTAATAAACAATAGGTTTTGAATAATTATTAACTCATTGGGAGTGCTTCAATTTAAAATATTTCATAGCAAAAGCTCTATTGCCAGCTAAATATGTCTACTAAATTTGAAGTGCCAGCTTATTTCAGTTTTCAAAACATTAATTTCAATAAATAATTTCCCGACACATTGCAATTAATTTTTCGTATATTTTAACTAGATACAGATACTTGTGTTGTTGCTTATCATATACATACACACATATATATGCACCCATAGCTTATAATGCAACTCATTTACTTATGACTCAATAATTCTACGTGTTTGCATTAGGAAAACAATGAAGTAAAAAAATACTCTTTCAATGCAAAGAAGAAATGATAAAAAATGCTTTGCCAGCAACTTAACGAATATATCGCACAATAATTATGAAAAAAACGTTAACCCATTGCATTGGCAATTTTAGACAAACAAGGTTATTACTTTTTCATTATTTGGCATGCAATTACCGACCCAGCAGGCTTATATTAGCCTTGGAAGCTCATTAACGCACAGATAAATTTAAGAAAATTTGCAACGTTGATTTTCGCACTCCTTTGCTTTAGTATTTTCAGAAGCAAGCAGCAAGAAGTCTACTATAAGACGACTTGGGATAGTTGAGTCAATTGGGCATTCTCCACAAGCGTGCTACATACATACACACATACAAACATTGTTGGGTGTTCAAATGTCTGGATCATTCAGAATCTTGGCGGACAATAGTTTTGCGTTTATATTTACTTTATGGTTGGAACGTTGAAACGATGTAACGGAATTTTTGAACAGATATAGGAAAAGATGGCAAGAATCAATGCATTGAATAATAATGCAAAATTAGCGAAATTTCTACACGAATACATTTCACTTCATTCAACTCAATTCGACGACGTGCACAGAGGATAGATGAAGTGGTATGATAAAGTTGTTTTTGACAAAGAAATGTAGCCTTCAAAATTAAGCTTAAATAAAAAATAAATAAATGAAATAAACAATTTCCAAAAAATATGTTTATATGTATATGCATAAAGTAAAGCTGCTAGAAATAAAAAAAATATGATCAAATAGAAATGTGCATGATTACAACAAAAACGTATGCATTATGAAATTACCTTATAATACTGACGGAATAAGCAAATATAAATGATAAATGTAGTAGATACAAAATCCTAACGGAGTAAGCCGATTTGCATGAATTGAAGAAAATTGATGCACTGTCGAATGACGTCGAATGCCAATTCAGACTTTCACAATGCTGCAAAAATAATTTTGCTAGATGTATTTTTTCAATATACAAAAATTTTGTTGCGTGTCACGTAACACTTTAAATAATGCAACGCACGCACAATCATCTAGGGGAGGGGAATGCACTTGCGTATCTATTTTGGGAATAATGGCCTTCGACTACTACAAACTTTGCACAAAATATGACTGTGCTTGCAATTTGTTTGAAGCGCCTGCTCTCTATTAGTTGTTCACTGGGTTTCGTATTAACAATTTGCAAGTTGTATTGCTACATAAATTTATATTTTCATTACTTGTTTGGAAAATTTCTATCGCGCTCAGCCAATGTTTGCTACCAGATTTTTGTTTTTTCTTATACACTCCACTTAGTACACAAACGATTTTTCCTGGTCTACTTCACTCGCGCACAAACTATTTTATATTACCGTATTATTACATTTTGCGTTCATTCTAGCATTTGTATTGTATTTATTTATGCATTTTTTTCTTTTCTTTTGTTTAGTTGCGCCCGTCAACAAAATCCTTCCGTGCGATTACCGTTTGAACAACTCCGAACAATTTTCCATCAATGAAATATTTCCTGCGCTTTCTTTTGCTCTTTTCTATTGCTCACATCTGTCATTCGTTTCCAATCAGAATGACAAAACGCAGGGTTGCTAATTAGAAACAAGTTTAAAATAGCGCAGAGTTGCAGTTATGTTGAGGCGATTTATTTCCCTTTGAACGCAAATTTTTATCATGAGCTTTTATGAAATGTACGTTAGAAAAATATTTTTTTTTTTTCAAAAACTTATGAAGTAATCGAATACTTTTAAAATTTAAAAAATACTTCAACCAACCGAAGTGTATTCCAAATACACAATGTATCACAACTCATTGCAGTACATGAGCATGAAGTAACTTTTAAACTCCTAGACAAATACAAATGTATGTTAGGATAATGCTAAACAATCTAATTTTATCATAACTTTGTAAACTCCTAGGTTAAAATGATCTTGGACAATAAATCAAATGAAATGAAAAAAAAGCAAGTACAAGTAACTTTTCACAAACATGGACTTGGAAATTATGTCAAAATCTTTGCGCTTAGTACATGAATTTTAATTAAAAATATATATGTAAATTTATGCAAGTACATATTCCTTATCCAAAACAGTAACCTCCGTGCGTGTGCCTCTACATTAACCCATTGCTAATTTAAGCTTACAGGCGTTCTTCCCATTTATTCAAACTGTTTTCTAACCTGCTCTAAATTTATATTTTGTCAAATCACTGTAAATCTCCATTCTTAAAACCCACCATTTAATAACAAAAAACGCACCATATTCCAGTTAGAAATCTTAAAAACTGTAACTTTATTGAAGTATATACGTTTAGAAAGCCCTGAAATGCAAGTAATTTCAATATTAGTCATTTTTCTCGTCACTTTCTTTTCACAATTTTGCACTCACTTGGTAATCAAACCATCTTTCTTGGCCAGACGCACAATACAATCATCAGATTCGCCCATACGACGGATCTCACCACAGATGGCGTAGGTCTTGCAACCAACAGTCATACGGCCGGTCTCGGGGTCAACATCAACAATGCTCAATTGCACTGAAGCATGATCCTTGGCGTGGATGATTCTGTTCGAAGCAGAGCTGTAAACCGAAAATAAATATATTTAGTAGCTGGGTGCAAAGCCAATCGCTGCTCTATCCGAGTTGGCAAACACGTGTTCACATACCATTTCCTGGGGCAGTACAAATCAACAGACTCGCCGGCGTCGTTCTCCATTTTGATGGCTGCAAATAAATACAAAAACGATAAATATGCGTTCACACATAGTTTAAGGGGATATTTTCATGATTATTTTGTGCTAATTGCTTACTTTTTGTGAGGAAATATAAATTCGCTGACACTCGTCAATGGAGGCAAAAAATGAAAGAAAAAGAGAAGGTGAAAAATTTGCCAATTGGCAGCGCTGAACGTGAAGTTGGCTGCTGTTTACGCAGCGGTGATGATGCCATTTTATTAGATAAAGCAAATCATAATTTGAGTAAATTGGTAAATAAATAAAGCAGTAGTAAAAAATAAAAAGAAATGAGAATAAAATAAAAGAGATAAATATTAAAAAAGTGATACATAAATCAGCCTAAGCAAAAAACTATAGCGAACACATAGGCAAATCAAATTCTGTCAGTTTGCAGTAAATGTCGTAAAAGGTTCAAAAATAATTAAATTTACTACGTTAAAATGAATCACCAGAAAAAAAAATATGATATCACTAAGCAACGTATTTAAAAAGCTTTGAAAAGTGAAGTAAAATAGAGTAAATCTTTACAGAAAAAAAAATTAACTAAATAAAATATAAATAAAATGAAGTAAAATATAGTCAAATTAAAATTAAATGACAAAATTAAATTAATAAAAAAAGTGCGTGTAGCGCAGTACACATAACAGAAGTGAAACTTTCAAGGCAGACAAAGAAAGAGGGAGAGACCCGAGAGAGAATGAGAGAGGAAGAGAGAGAGAGAAAGAATAAATATATATAATTGGCGCGTACACCCTTTTTGGGTGCTTGACCGAACTCTTCCTCCTATTTGTGGTGCGCGTCTTGATGTTGTTCCATAAATGGAGGGACCTACGGTTTCAAGCCGACTCCGAACGGCAGATATTTTTTATGAGGAGCTTTTTCATGGCAGAAATACACTTGGAGGTCTGCCATTGCCTGCCGAGGGGCGACCGCTATTAGAAACAACTTTTTCTTAATTTTTTGATCTTTCACCAAGATTCGAACTGACGTTCTCTCTCTGAATTCCGAATGGTAGTCACGCACCACCCCATTCGGCCACGGCGGCCGCCCAGAATATATGTCTAAATAAATTCACAACATTGGCAGAGAATACAAATAGACAAACTTTAGAGGAAACAGAGAAGGGTCGACCGGTGTAGGCAAACGCCGGGCACAAACCGTGGCAGCAACGTGCACTACTCCGAGCGTTTATCACCCGCACAAACACAGCGATGGATAGCACTTTATAGTACGCACAAGCATTAGCTAGGAAACAGAAATAAGCGCAAAAAAATGCCAAAAAATTGGGATCAAAAAACGCCCCAAACAGTAGGCACCAAGGAAATATAACGCCGAAAAGTAGGCACCAAAAATATATTTCTCACTAGAAACTCAGGAAAAATAGCCTAAAGTGTATCTAAGATATATATAAGGTATAGCTCTCTCTCTCTCCTTATATCTTTTTTCTCCCTCGCGGAACGAAAATGCCCACAACGTTGCATGGCCTTGAAACTTTAGTCTCCATTCTCGCTCGTCTGTCGACGCCTAAGAAGGTTCACTTCAAAAAAAAAAAAAAATATATAAAGTAATTAAAATTAGATAAAATAATACAAATAAAATGAAAATTATATCGAATATAAAGTGGTGAAATTTCATCAAGCAATTTGAAATGCAATAAAATAAATAATTAGCGGCAGATATTTTTTATGAGGAGCTTTTTCATAGCAAAAATACAGGCGGAGGCTTGCGATTGCTTGCCAAGGGGCGGCCGCTATTAGAAAAAATCTTTTTCTATCATTTTGCTGTTTCATGCACGGAGATTAGAACCTACGCTCTCCCGAATGGTAGTCACGCACTAATTCATGCTTAGACGATGACCGAAATCATAATAAGCATTTTTTTTCTATTAAACAATTTTTAATGTGGAAAAATTGTAGACTAAAATCTGAGTTAAATTAAACAATTTGTTTTCTGAATTTCAGTGTGGCAACATCAATATGCCAATGAGGATGATGTCTACTTTTAGGCACTGCGGCAGACAGTTGTGTTTAGCCGTCAAAGTTGGCTGCGTGCAAATCTTGCTGCTTACGTGTTTCCAATGTAAAAATATAAAATTTCAATATGTAAATATTGCATTAATTAGAAATGTAAAGTGAAGTGTGAAAATATGCCTAAATTTAAAGCTCTGGAAAGTAGGCTACAGCGCAAATGACTATTTCACCAGCAAAGCGGTGCTACTAAAAAATATGCCTAAATTACATAAAATAATTAGAATTTAAGGTAATTATAAATTGAAAAAATAACAACAACAAAAAATAAAACATAAATAAAAGAATTGATAATACATTTTCTAAGCAACTTTACATAATAAGCAGTGCGTTTGTAAATATTTCAAACATTACGCAAATAACCGTATTGATTAAAAACTCCAAACAACAACTATCTTCCTGTTAGCACTCTAACCACATTAAGTAATCACAAAAAACGGAAATAAAAGGAAGCGAAAAACTTCAAAAGAAACCATCTTGGTTATGCAAAGTTTGACCAAAAAAAAAAAAAACAAAAAACAACGAAGACAAAAATCATTTGAACTTTTGACTCTCGTTCTCGTCCTCCAAGCATAACCGCCAGCAGCCAAGCTGCTATTCCTCGCTGATTTCCTTTGAATTTTATGCATTGCATGCATTCACTTTCGTAGGATGGCAAGTGGAATTTTAGTGTTGTTGTAACGCTGAAGCC
Organism: Anastrepha fraterculus; assembly: GCA_037575425.1. Classification (NCBI taxonomy): domain Eukaryota; kingdom Metazoa; phylum Arthropoda; class Insecta; order Diptera; family Tephritidae; genus Anastrepha; species Anastrepha fraterculus. The sequence goes on along the minus strand of JAYXIM010012914.1, from coordinate 4,324 downwards.
AATTGCAGGCGCAAGCCTAAATCAAGCGGCTGCATTTGCCCGCACTTTAAGGCTATTCGCCTGCCTGAGTGCCAAACTGATTGATTGACTCCCTGGCTGGCTAGTTTTTTGTTCGCCTGCTTTGGTGTCATCTACACACAGGCTGACGTGTATGCGCCATGCAAATGTGATATATACAAATACATACCCAGCAGGAAAGTCCATTCGCATTCAGCGACGTGGTAGCTGGCTAGTTTCTCTTTTCTGCATAAGAAATTTGCGATTTCCCAGCGATTTTCTTTCAATGGTTCAGAAGTAGTGCTGAATTTAAATTATCGTTAGCAGAAAGCCTTGGGGTATTCTTAACGAGGTACGAATTTGAAAAAAAAAAATTTATATAGGTGTAAGGTTTTCTGATAATTCAAGCGCAGACTGTACTTTGCTCACAAAATAAATGTGGATCAAAATATTATTCCATCTAACGGTGATTCGCAACAGCAAAACTTCAACAGCTGTAAAATTGTGTTTGATTTATTGGTTCAGAGACACTCAGTTTTGGACACAGGCACTCAGTTGGTCTATATTAGCGCATTGAAGCAATGAAAAGGTATCGTTTTTTCATTGTGTTCGGTCGATAACTTCTTAATTCTAATAAAATGGGAAAGCAGAAAGGTGTAAGAGATCGCGAAAAGATACAAATTGATATCTTAATCTCAGAGGGACTTCCAAATCGCCAAATTGCCAAAAAGATTGGTTGAAGTCTAAACTTTGTGGGGCTTTACGTGAAACAAGATGCCTCCTATAATATGAACTACAAAGGCAGAATTCTGATGGCCTTGACACCGAGGGAAACCCGCAAAATCCTTAGAATTGCATCAAATTCCGCCCTTCCAACAGCAAACATTGAAGACTGACAAATTTGCAGTCAGCAAATCCACTGTTTGAAGAGCTATTCTAAAAGCGCCGCATCTGAAGCATAAAAAATTGCAAACAAATAAAATCACCTTTGATTAAATTTCGCAAGGAATGCCACTTCGATTTGGCAAGGCACCACATGGCTTGGAGCTCCGTTGCAAATAACGATTCCGGTGAATGGAAAAAAGTAGTAAGACCTGAAAAGAAGTTCAATCTGAAAGGGCTGGATGAATTCAATTACTATTTCCATAACTTAAGAAAGGAGGCAAGGTACTTGATTCGACTTCACAGCCGTGAAGGTGGTATTATATCCAGTTTGGGCTAGAGGACCATGGCCTGGAGTTCGCCAAAACATAAGACCGAGGTAATCCTGATGACACGAGACCACATGCCACTCGAGGTCAGCCTGCAACTAGGCGGCACATCTCTAGTAACTCAAAGAGCAGTGAAATACCCAAGCATTCAACTGGATTGCAGGCTTACTTTCTGGGTCCAGTTGCGGCACGCGGCTACTAAGACAGCGAAGATCACAGGAATGCTGAGCAGATTAATAACGAACATCGGTGTACCTACTTAGATTAAAAGAAGTCTTCTGTACGGCAACGAAATATGGGAAGATGCGCTAAACTGTAAAACCAAACACAAAGCACTCGAGGTTGTACAACGAACAGCAACACTCAGAGTTGCCTTAGCCTACCGCACTGTCTCAGACGATGCAGTTTTTGTGATTAACAAGGAGATACCTATCGACCTCATGACCCGGGATTAGGTGGATGAGTGGGATTCTAAGAAAAAACCACTAACGCCGCGGTACGGAGATGCCCAACCATGCAGCGGTGACAAAGCCGATGGGACACTGAATCGAGTGGCAGATGGATTGCGAAGCTGATTCATACAATAGGTAAATATGGGAACTTCGGGGAACTGGGCTATTTCAGTTCCTCTCGGTCCACAAAGACTTCCGGAAATACGTATACCGCATGGGTAAGGCAAGTGACCCCAGGTGCACATACGGCGAAGCACCAACGATTACGCTGAACACACGTTCTTTAATCGCGACAGATGGCTCGTGGAAAGAGATGCTCGGAGGGAGCAACTTGGGGATATCGCGCCAACCAATGTGGTCGGCAAGATGCTTGAATGCGAGCATAACTGGAATGCGATTAAAAGATACGTGAAAGCCGTATTACAGAGATGAAAGATAGACCTCGACGCAGTGCAACAAAGCGAAGCCTCACAGACAGAGACATAAGAAGACGGGCCTACAGCATGAAGCTGGTCACAAGCATGGAGACCTAGACGTGGATGAATAGAACTCATCCATTTCATGGATGTCATTCTGTGCCCTCCTGAAGTAACGCAAAAAGTAGTCCCGGAAAGGTAGCCTCCCCAGAAGAGGTGGAGGGATTGTTTCAGTGGCCATACAACTCGACGCAGTAGACAGCGGTCGCTGTAAGTGTAAGGGCGTTTTGAACTCTACCTCAAAAAAAAGGTGGTGTTAAGGTATATGGAGCAATATCGTACTATGACGCGTTCAAGTTGAAAATTGGAGACTAAAAAACTGACGGGAAACAGCAATAAATTTCTGTTGGAATAATTTTTTCTCGAGTTTTGAGAAAAATTTGGCGAAAATTTGGATTGTGTCTCAAAACGTCGAGTCCTTAGCATAGCTACCGTGTTTCATTTGGTGTTTAGTACCTGGGGTTTTGAACTCGAACACTTTCGAATGACCGTCGTTTAGTTTTTTTTTTTTAAATGAATCAACTTCAATTTACAAAATTATTAACTTTTAACTCTCCTAAAACAGCTATCGTTACTCGAAATTCCCGATATTGTACTAGTTCTGGTCCAATTTTATTTCATTAGTTGAAAAGTTTCCTGCAGGGTAGCTACACTAATCTAAAAGCTAGCCAATTTCTGGGGATGAGTGCCAACTGGCAACTGGTGTAGTCTACTTGTAGGCTGAAAATATTTTACTGCTTGCATTTGCATGCTGCTTCTTCCTATTTCCTTTTGCACAGTTTTTGTTTTTGTTCTTCGCTGTCTGCTGCATTCTTTCATTCATTTGTGCTGCCATTCATACAGCAGGCTGCCGACTTGCGTTTCCGCTCTCACGCCTCGCCTACGTTTAGGCGTTCAAGCATAGCGTGGTTTTTGTTTCGCTACACTATAGAATGAATTTGCTAAAAGTGAGTTTTGTGTAAATGAGTGCGCTTAAACGGATGCATTGTTGTTATTTTATTTTTGTGTTGTTTGTATTTGTATGACGACAACGGCAACGACAACATGTAAATGCCTTTGATTGCATTCAAGTAATGTTATTGTTTTTGTTTTTGTAACACTTAAGCGTGCTTAAACGTTATTCACCTGCAAAATTTGATGTTTGTTGTTGTTGATGGAAAATGTCGTCGTGAACAGATTCAATGAACTTTAAATAAATGCTGGGCCAGGTGAAAAATGACTTCAAACCAGTGGGTGGGGAGGCACAGAAGGATTTAAAGAAAAAACTTAGCCTCGTTGGACACATTTCAGTTGCATTTCGTATTGAATTTAGTGTACTGTTGTTATTTCAAATATGAGTGCATATGTATGTATGTATATATGTATGTGCGTTTGCATACACGCTTATATGGATGAAATGGTTATTTTTTTTTTTACTTTTAAATTTCGATGAGAATATCTGGCAAACCAGTTTTATAAAAAAATGTGTTTATTTTCAGTACACCCTGTCATATTAAACTAGGCAAATACATAAATACAAATACAACAAATTACCTCTTGTATCTGTATGTGACTCCCGTTTCCCCTCTTTCTCCCTCCTCGACTCGAATGAGAACATTTTTCATTTTTCACTAATTTCATGGCCAGACATTTGCTTTGGTCGGATGAGAGCTCCGATCAGAACGAACAGTCACACATTTCGATATTCGATAACTCGATACAATTTTTAATCCTGAGCGTACTTATTTTTCTCTCGTTTTCTGTAATTTAACAAATAAGTGTATTTGTGCTGGCATTTAGTAATTTACACCAATCTTAAGTTACTCATTTCGAAATTTTATGTTAGTTACTATTTTTGTGACTTGAGACAATTCGGATATTCGGTAACTGGCAGTCATCAAAAATTCTCCTAACTTAGTAGTGAAAACCAATAGAGACAGTCAGGTGATAGTGTGCAAGGGTGATAGTACGAGATTTGCCAAATTTGCTATGGTGAAAAACCAAATTGTGCGACCGACTTCGGCTGAAACGTCACTGGGTAGTCGGCAGCAGAATTCTGCCCGCTCATTTCACACGCACTCACACACTCAGTCGTTGTTCACACGATGGAGAGGTTAGAGCGGGGGTACTATTGGTGGTGTTGTTGTTGTTGTTGAAGTGGTTGAGTATTTCTACTGAAATAATCCTTATTAGCGACCAGCACCGTTTT